>JAGPNQ010000070.1:0-11761 GCA_020744155.1 Ilyonectria sp. MPI-CAGE-AT-0026
TAGATTCTAATATAGTAAGTAATTTCTATTATTCTATCTTCTATTTCTACTTAGTATTAGTAAGCTTCTATAAGTAATATACTATAGGTTACTATTAATTACTAAAATATTAAAATAGAATATTTAAGATTACTTTAATAGAAGTATCTATTTCTATTTTAATTAGTAACTGTAATTTTTAATATTATAGAATATCTACTAAGTAGAATTTTCTTTTTAATTTTTTAAAAGTATTTATAATCTCTTTTAATTATATAAATTTACTAGTCTTCCTCCTCTTCTTATTATTCTTTAATATTAATAATAAGAGGTTAGTACTTTTAGTATATTTAGAGATAAATTTCTAATAGAAATTATAGAATTTAAAAAAAACTTATATATCTCTAAATAATATTAGGATTTTCTATTTAGCTATAGCCTAGATTTATATAGAATCTATCTTAATATCTATCTAGTTAATAATATATTCTAGAAATTTAACTTTTTATTAATAGAATATATACTTAAATAGTTTTATATAAAGTTAAAATCTATATAATCTTTATAAAATCTTTTTTATATCTCTAGTATATTATTCTCTTAAGCTAGAGTATATTATAATATTATTAAGATATAAGATATAATATATATCTAGTAATTCTACTAGTATCTAGTAAATATATATCTAGAATATTACTAGTATATTAATTAATCTAAATAGTATAACTATATATTTATAGTAACTATACTGGATTTAAAAGATAGTTTTTTAGTAATTACTCGGCTTAATATAGATATAGTAGTATATATTTTAAATATCTATTTTTAAGATTTATTTTACTTTTAAAAGTTAGTTTAGAAGGTTACTAATAAATAGGAATAGATATTAGTTTTTAATAGTAATAGTATTTAGCTCTTAGTAATCTATATATAGTCAGATTAATCTATTCTTTTTAGATATAAATAGAATTAATATTATTAAAATCACTATTCTGACTACTGTTTCAAATTCTATACAGTCACATGCTTGTATAAGTGTTGACGAGGGACTTAGTCTATTAATCTTGAACCTAAGTACAGTCGTTTACCTCTTCTATATCAGTCCGCTGACTCCGGGAAAGACCACCAAGCCCATTCAGAACCTCCTCCGCAACATCCCTCCATGCAAATCCTAGCAGTTTCGCAGCTGTTGTCGGAGGCAACTGGGTTCCCTTGGGCTCTTGTGGTCATCAATCCTTTGGCTGCAAGTTGACTAATACTACCTCGTTTATAAGTTTTAAGGTCCATAATATATAGTTATAATACAATTTTCTAAGAAACTTACTTTCTACTTTAGGAATTCTATCTTCTTAGTAGTTCTTAAGAAGGATTTTAAGATAGTATAACTTTTTACTAATTTAGTATTTTAAAATTAGATTTATATTAACTAGCTTTTATATTATATAGCAGCTAAAGATAAGTAATTATACTAGATATTTATTATTAGGGCTATATATTTAGATTTATATAATATTTTTTAATTTAAATTTTTATATTATAGCTTTTAGTTTTATAGTAAGAGCTAGATTAGTTTATATTAAATTTATTAAATTAAATTAGAAGCTATAAAGATATTAATAATTATAATATAGCTTATTAGTCTATATTATAAGATAGAAAGAGTAAGATATAAATATTTTTAGTTAGGTTATTAGATAGATTATTAATTAAGATATAAGAATAGAAGGATAACTAGAATAGAAGAGGTAATAAAATCTATTAAATATTTATATCTATTGGGATTTTATCTTTTCTAAGATCTAGCTTTTCTAGTAAATCTAGCTTTTTTAAGATCTAGCTTTTCTAGCTAATTTAGCTTTTTTAAAATATAGCTATTACCTATAACTTATAAAGATATTAAAAAAGATAACTAGTTAGATTAGAAATTTTAGTCTATTTAAGTATACTATTAACCTTTAAATAGATTGGGTATAGTCTATATTATTAATACTATTATTAGTATTTTTTTTTTACTATTAAGCTTCTAGTCCCCCCTCTGGGTATATATATACTAGGGCACCCTAACCTCTTAATAAATAGAATTAATAAGCTTATTTTACTTATAGATTCTATAATATAGCTATTCTTTAGGTTTTTATTGATATATTATTACAGGGCTTTATATTAATCCCTATTTAGCGGGTAAATAGGCCTATAAGGGGGTTTCTTATCTTTCTAAATATTAATAGAGTATTTAGTTTTCTTAAGTAGTAGTAGTATCTTAGCTATATCTTTATTAAATATATCTCTTTCTTCTTCTAACTCAGGCAGTAATATTACTATTATAGTTTTAATCTCTTTATTAAAAATCTCTATTAGGTATTTATCTAATAAGAGTACTTCTATAGTATAGTATATATATACCTTCTGCCTATTCTCTATAATCTTTTTTATAAAATCTTTTAGAATTATAATTAAGAATACTATATACTGCTAGCTATACTTAGCTATATTAATTTAAATACCTTCTTATTTTATAGAGTATAATAATAGTAGTAAGTTACTAGCTTTTTTACTTTAGTCTATCTTTATAAAAAGGCAGTAGATTTTATATAAATAGCCTATACTATTAATTAGAAAGAATATTAACTAGTAAACTTAACCTAGAGGTATAATTTTCCTATTAAATACTTATAAGGCAGATACCCTTTAGTTATTCTATAGCTTTAGCTTAAGTTATTTTATTAGGCAGTTACTAATAATATCTACTTATATATAAGTATCTATATTAATATTAACCTCCTCTATCTTATAGATATTTAATATTAGTATAGAATTAGCTTTTTTTTTATATCTATTTATTTTCTAATAAGTTAAATTCTATAACTCTATTTATATTCTAAATATTTACTAGTAGTCTATTAGTATTTCTTAGAGTTTATATATATCCCTTTCTATATTCTCTTATAAAATAGCCTGGCTTTTTATACTTATAGTAAGTATAATCTGGAGTCTTATTCCCAGCTCTTTATCTTAGCAGCTTATTATTTAACTAGTATAATATACTGCTTATAAATCCGGGGTTTATATTATAAGATATTTCCCTATCTAAATAGCCTCTTAATAGAAACTGGCTTTATAATTATCTATCTTTATCTTTATAGCTAGAGTTTGGGTACTTTCTAAAGCTCTTTTATATTAGGCTAGAATAAGTTTTTTTATAGTATTTATTCTATATTCAGTTACTATTTTAATTAAAATATACTTATAATTACTTTACTTTATATACTATTTTATAAAATCTTTTAAATTTAATTTTATTCTAGTCTATCTTACTTTTTAATTACTATTTTAACTTATAATAATATTAATATATAAAAATAGGGCTTTTTTTCTACTTATTAATATTAAGTATAGTATATAAAAAACTCTATATAGTAAAGTATTCTATTAGTATTTAACTGCTAGTTTATTTAAGCTCTATAAGCTTATTATAAAGCTATTACTCTTATAATTTTAAGTTAATATACTATTTTATTATAAATAATAGGAAATTATTCCAGATTAGTATTAAATTAGCGAGGCCTTTAGTATAATTTTATTATTATATTTACATAGTATATATAAATTTAGTTATTACTTACTTAATATAATATATTACTAATAAATCTAATTAGAGGCTATTATTAGATTTAATTATATAAATCTAGTTATTAATTTCTATTCTAATAGTAATTTCTAATAGTAATTTATAATTATAAGTAAAAGGCTTTTTATATTTTTAGTATAATATTTATAGTTATTTAATAAGATTTTATAGGATTTCTAAATAAGCTGCTTATTATTATAATATTCCTTAAAATACCTAGATTAAAATAATATCCTACTTATAATATCTTTAATAAAATAATTCTAATTAGACTTAATATTATTAGTAATTACAGTTTCTTAATATAATAGTTAAATCTAAATTATATAAACTTATTTTAAAATACCTCTAAAAATTTTCCCAGTTCAGCTAGATTTTTAGTATCTTTAAATAAAAATTATCTTAAATAAATTTAGATTCTTCTATAGAATTTTATATCTTTTAATTATAACTAATTTTAGCTTTTTTTATAATTAATTATACTATAGAATCCTCTTTTTCTTTCTTATTATCTAAGCTAGCTCCTGCTAAGTTAGTAAAAAATTATTATACTTAGTCCAGACTGGACTTTATAATTAATTAGTTATACTTTACTAAGGCTTCTATCTATATAGATATTTATATAATCTTCTTTATCCTATCTTCTAATACTGGTCTTCTAAAGAATTAGAAGTTAAAGAATTATAAAGATTAGTAGCTAAAGGCTAAGACTAGAAAAAGAATACAGATTAAAAGTAGGTCAGGTAGTATTACTAGACTTTAACTTAACGAGCCTTCTCTTAGAGGCTTGTCCCTTTTTAAGATATATATATCTCCCTAGCTCTAAATAGGCGTGTTTAGGGTTCGGCTTATAAGCTCAGCCCAAGGCTTCTGGCAGTAGCCCGCCTGTATCCTTATAATTTTATTATTATTTTACTTAATCTTTTAAGTTTTTTTTCTATTACTATTATATTTTTAGGACTTTAGTTATTTATAAGATCTTTCTCTTATACTTTTAATATTAATATAATATTACTTAATATATAGTAATATAAAAGCTATATATAAAAGCTATAAGAGTTATAATAGCTAGGTATATTAATATTATTAATTACTATAGATCTTATATCTTATAGCTTAAGTGTAATATATTCTATAATATAGCTTTAAATTTTATAATCTATATAGATAAATACTACTATATATAGTAAGCTCTTATAAAATATATTATATTTTTATCATAATTTTTTCTTTTTTTTAGGATTTTAATATTAATCAGTAAAAGTAGGATTATTTCTAATAGTATATTAATAAAATAGAAATACTATATTAATATTAAAAATAAAATAATTATTATTAGAGATTTAAAATAAAAAATAAATATTAGTAATATTATATAGCCTAAAAGAGTATTATTAAGAATTATATTAATAGCTTTATAGCTTATATTATTTACTACCTTTAATTCTTAATATATATTCTTATTAATTATAATTAGTATTTTAAATATATATATAAATACTATTAATATAAAAATAGTATTATTATTACCCTAGCTTAATATTATTATACTTTTTACTTTTATTAGTTTATTTTTAATTTAATAATATTAAGAGATAAAAATATAAATTACTATATTCTAATATTTAGTAAATTTTATAATTATTTTTATATTTAGATTTTAATAGTTTTAATTTAGTAAGATAATTACTATAAGATTTATTTCTTAAGGGATTTTTTATTCTTATTAATAGTATTATTTATTTAATAATTAGATATCTATTTTATTCTAGATATTATAATATATATACTATAGTAATCTTTATAGCTTTAAGTTGCTAGCAGTATAAATTCTTTTTTTTAAAATAACTACTATAGTAAACTTTTAGTATAGAATATATATTTTATTATATTAGATTTATTATTTAAATTTAAATAAATAGTCTAGATTCTATAGAAACTTATTATTACTTAATATTATAGGGTATTTTTAAATTCGTTAAAATTAATAGAAATTCTTATAAAAAAGAATTATAATAATAGCTTTAAAATCTTCTATTATATCTTAAAGCTTTCTAAGCTATTTATTAATTTTATAAAAAGTATAAATATTAAGTATATTAATTTTATTAATAATTAATATTTATTTCTTTTACTAATTAATATATAAGGTATTACTAATAAAGTAATTAGCTATAGCCTATAAAAAGGAATTTATTTTACTATTTATATAATAATAAGAATATATTTACTAGATAAATTAATAAGCTAAATAGATAGCATTATTACTAATTTAAATAGCTACTATTTCTAATATTATTATAATAAGAATTTAATATATTTTATTTCTTATATTGAAAAGAGTAATTATTATTTTAATTACTTTTAATTTCTCTATGTCTTTTTTACTATTAAGATATAATAATAGCTATAGTAGTTATATTTCTTTTTTATTATTATATTAATATTTAATATTAAGAGGTTAGAGTGCTCTAGTATATATATACCCAGAGGGGGGACTAGAAGTTTAATAGTAAAAAAAAATACTTATAATAGTATTAATAATATAAACTATATACCTAATCTATTTAAAGATTAATAATATACTTAAATAGACTAAGGTTTCTAATCTAACTAGTTACCTTTTCTAATACCTTTATAAGCTATAGGTAATAGCTATACCTTAAAAAAGCTAGATTAGCTAGAAAAGCTAAATTAGCTAGAAAAGCTAGATTAGCTGGAAAAGCTAAATCTTAGAAAAGCTAGATCTGCTAGAAAAGCTAGATCTTAGAAAAGGCAAAATCCTAATAGATATAAATACTCTGCAGTTCTCACCTCGTATATTCCAGCCATCCCTATATCCTCCGACACACCTCGACAAACTACAATTCCAATAGAATAAGATATCTTGCCCTTTCTGCCTTATAATTCAGACCGACAAGCTATACCTAAATTATCAGTATCTATATAGCTTCTAATTTAATCTAGAATAGTTAATAGAGTCTAACCCAGCCCTTATTAGAAAGCAATAAGCTATAGCTTAAAGATCTAGATTAAAAGATATTAGACTATTCTAAACTGATAACCCGAGTAATCTATATCTAGTATAAGTACTTATCTTTAGATACTATATAATCTAAGAGCTAGCTGGTATAAATCTAGTTCTATAATATTAGATTAACTAGAAGCTATACTATCTTAAGATCCTCTAGGAGAACTGTAAAATAAAAAGAATCCCTCTAGTAGGAAAGGAATTTATTAAGAAATTATATAATAAGTATATAGTATAGATAATATAGCTAATAAGTAATATAGTATTAGTTAACTTATAGCTAAAGAGTTAATATAAAAGCTTAAGGAAATTAATAGATATTATAGAGGAGGTTTAAAAGAGGTAAATAACTATACTTAGGTTTAAGATTAATAGATTAAGTCTTTTCTTAATATTTATATAAGTATAAAATTATATAAAATTTGAAATAGTAGTTAGAATAGTGATTTTAATAATATTAATATTTCTTATAATAATTAAAATAATAGTATATTATAAAAATTATAATAAACTGGTATTTATTTAATATATATTAAATTAATAATATTTAGCTAATAGTTAGAAAATAAATAAAAAAGGCCAGTTTAATATTAACTTCTACTTTAACTTCTAGCTATTTTACTTTAATTAAGTTTATTATTATAATATTAAGATTTATAATATTATTATTAAAATTAGTAAGTATAAATTATACTATAGATTTATAAGTAATTAAATTTACTATAGCTTTTATAATATTTATACTCTAAATTCCCTAGATTTAATTCTTAGCTTTTTAAAAAAGCTTATCTATTATAATTTAATACTATAAACTTATTATTATATAAAAATTAATTCAGTTTAAATAATTATTAATATAGTTAATTATATTAATATAAAAGAAGTTATTATTATTATTAATAAAGCTTTTAAATTATATATTAAAAGGTTATTAATTAATTTATTTAGCTTAATAGAAGTTTTTATAATTTATATACTATTTAATATATATCTTAGTATATTAATAAGCTGGGTAATAATAGTAATTTTACTATTTATATCTCTATTACTCTATATTATTACTATTTAGTTTTTTTTAATCTTATTTAATATTATTAAATAGATTAAAATTATATAATAATCTTAAATAGTAGAAATAAATAATAAATACTATACCTAATACTAGAAGAAATAGTAGCTAAATAATAAGATTATTACCTATCAGTCTCTATTTAAAACTTCTATTTAACCCCTCTAATTTTAATCCTATTATCTGCAGTTAATAATCTTACTATCTATAGTTAATAGCCTTACTATCTATAGTTAATAATTTTAAGATAGTAATTTTATTCTAAGAAATAGAATATAAAAGAAATATCTTCTATTATTAAAGAACTAATTTCCCTTCTAATATTTATTCTATTATAATAACCTTTAAAGATATTAACTACTATAATTTATAAGGCTTTAATTATATATTACTCTAGATATTAAAAATATAAAAATAAAATTTATAATAAAACTAAATTTATCTAGAATCTATAAGATAAAAGAAAAAAATATAAACTAGATAACTATTTAAAATTTCTTTAAAAAAAAACCTTCTAGATTTCTTATTATATTACTTAAAATACCTAAATAATAACTAAAAGATTATATTAATTATATTTAGATATAATTTATTTCTTAATAAAAATAAAACTAATCTGTAGGTATATCAGGCTGCTAGTATTAATATTATATTTATTAGAATAAAGCTAGATATCTTATATAACCTGGCGAATAATATTAAAAATACTAATAATAATAAGAGCTAAAAGTTCCTTATAGAAATCAGCCGGAATAAATACAACTCCTAGTTCCAGAAGTTATTATACTGCGTCGGGCTGGTATAGATACTAGCTACCTAGGGTAAGAGGGGGGATTCGAATAAGGATCTTGGGGCATTAGGTCGGGTCGTGGGAATTAGCGGTGCATATATCAAGGTTAAAATAGCTACAGGTTGAAAAAGTTAGATAGAATTTTAATAGAGAAGAAAAAAGCAGCTTAAAACCCAAACTTAGGCCTTAGTAACTATAATATATATATAACGAAAATATAGTAAAATTTAAATACTAGGTTCCCTTATCGAGGGAAGCTATTCTTATATTATTTATAACTTTTAAATAGTAACTAATAGATTATATTAGTTATTTTTAGATACTATTTATCTTTTAATAATAAAATTAGAGATAATAAGTAATAAAATTAAATTATTAATATTATTTTTAATATTTATATAGAAATTAATATACTATCTAATTTAATTAAAAATATTAATAATCTTAATTTAAGAAATTAAATCTTTTTCTAGAATATTACTAAAGCTTAATATAACCCCTAGTTTTAAAAGCTGCTATATTATATTAGGTTAGTATAGATACTAGCTACCTAATATACTAGCTAGAGGGGGGATTTAAATAACTTAAATAAGTTATTATAGATATTAGGGATCTTAGGGTATTAGGTTAGCTTATAGAAATTGGCAGCATATTAAGATTAAAATAGATTAAAAAAGTTAGATAGGATTTTACTAGAGGAGAAAAAAGTAGCTTAAAACCTAAACTTAAGCTTTAGTAACTGTAATATATATATAATAAAAATACAGTAAAATTTAAATACTAGGTTCCCTTATCGAGGAATAGGTAATATATATAAGAGGGTAATATTACTGCTATTTCTATAGGTATTTTAAAGATAATATCTATTTAAATATATATTAAAATATAACTTAATATATATAAATTATAATAATAAGATTATAATAATAACTACCTATTATTTTTATATATTATAAAGTTACTATTAACTTTATTATATAATACTATTTACTCTCTGTTTTTTTATTATTATTAAACTATATACTTTCTTATAATTATAATATCTTCTAACTTTTCTAACTATTAATAGTTATAATTTAGCTAACTATTTAAAATCCTTTACTTCTATAGCAGTAATATATCTATATTCTATTTTATCTAGCTGGGTAAAATATAATATCTTAGTAAGATTCTTAATTATTAAATTAAAAATCTTAATATAAAAGAAATTATATTAGTATTACTACTATTACTATTATAGATATTAATATTAAAATATAATATTTTATAATACCTATTTAATAAAAAGGTATATAGTATATTTTTTAGTTTTAATCTTATTATATATAACTAATAAATTATACTTATAGAATAAAAGGAAATATAATTCTTTATAATAGAGAAAGTGTATCTATATATATTAACATAGGATATAAAATAGCTAAATAGCCTTAAAGTAGATATTAGCTAGTAGTCAGATCATATAATTCTAGTTTTTATTATTTATAATATAGAATATTAACTATATATTAGAATCTTATTTCTTCTTTAGCTTTTTTTTACTACTTTAAATAACCTACTATATAATATTATAAGCTAAAATTTTATTATTCTTAATTACTTTTTTCTTATCTAATCTATTATAAGCTTCTATAAATTAGTTATAGATATTATAATATTACTGCTAAAAAAGAATACTTTTCCTAATTTTAATAAATATTAATAGAAATACTATAGATTTATTAATCTTATATTCTATCTAACTTCTTTACTTATAGATAAAACTTCCTACGTAGGATACTATTCCTTTTAAGTTTTTATTATCTTCTCTATTTATATCTAATTATAGATAAGTTTCTATTAGAAGATCGTATAGAAATAGAATTCCTCTTTTTAAATTAATATCTTTTTTATTTATATTAGTAAAATTATAGGCTTACTAAATTATAATCTTACAATTTATCTATTAAAACTTAAAAATAACTATATCTTTATTATTATACTAAATAATTAAATATTCTAAATAACGATAGATATTATAAAATATATATTATTAATATTTAATATAAGTTTATTATAGATATAATTAGAAAAGTATACTATTTTTAATATTAAGTTTAATTCTATATTACTCTCTAAATATAAGGCTATTTAATTACTATTAATATTAGTAATATTAATAATATTATAGCTAATTATAAATCCTTTTGGAAAATATATAAAATTAATATTAAATAAGATCTTATTTATTAAAGTAGCTAGAAGATATCCTTTAATAGGCTTAAGTAGAAATATCTTATTACTTAAGTCCTTTAATATATTAATAATAAATGTACTGTCTTTTAAAAAAGATATTATATTATATTTAAAGCTAGCTTTAATTACCTTAGAATCTATACTTTTTACTAATATTAATATATTATTAGAAGAGATTAATAAGTTATAGTAAATTAATTTTATAGATATAATAAAAATCTCTTTAATAATAACTTTATAGGTAAATAGCTTATAGAGTATATTAGAGGCTTCTAATAGTATATAAGGGCTCTATATATAATATATAATAAAGAAAAATTAGATAAGAAAGTAAAAGAGAATATAAAAAAAAACTAGTATTTTATATTATAGTAAATTAATTATATATATAGTAGCTATAGCCCTTAATAAGAAAACCTAGTATTTAAATTTTACTATATTCTTATTATATATATATTATAATTACCAAGGCTTAAGTTTTAGGTTTTAAGCTATTTTTTTCTTCTTTACTGGAATTCTATCTAATTTTTTTAATCTATAGCTATTCTAATCTTAATATATATACCAACAATCCCCACGACCCAACCTAACGCCCTAAGATCTAAGTTATTTAAATCCCCCCTTTAGCTAATATTCTAGATAGCTAGTATCTATACTAACCTAATATAATATAATAGCTTCTAAAACCAGGGGTTATATTAAGCCCTGGTAGTATTCTAAAAGAAGATTTAACTTTTTATATTAGGATTATTAATGTTTTTAATTAAATTATAAAATATAGCTATTTCTATTTAAATATTTAAAATACAATTACTAATATAAATTTAATCTTCTTATTTATTATTTTTAATTTTATTATTGAAAAGTAAATAATATCTAAAAATAACTAATATAATCTATTAACTGCTATTTAGAGGTTATAAATAGTATAGTAATAGCTTAAATAGATTTTTTTTTAAAAAGAAATTTAGTTTTTATTTTTCTAATTTTTTTTTAGATTTTAAGAGAATCTAAGATTATATAGATATA
>JAGPNQ010000071.1:0-11440 GCA_020744155.1 Ilyonectria sp. MPI-CAGE-AT-0026
CAAAATGTCAGTCCACATGCAGACAATTCCTTCCAATTTGTTGAATCATAAACGGGGCTCAATCCGGATCTCAGACGGATAGGTCAGACGGGAAAGTCAGGCCCGCATAGGCCCGGACCCGCACCGCGGTTCCGATCAAGCCTATAGACTTCAAACCCAGATCAACCTCAATAACAGCCTAGATCTTTGGCTTCTAACCGGATCCCTATGGATAAACAGCTGGCTTCTTCCCCTCCTAGCCAACAGAAAAGAAGAAGAAAACATTCCATCACAATCCCTCTGCCTGATACCGGAGAAAGATCCACAACCGATAGTCGCCGGCTGATCCTGCAAGTTTACCCAAACGGCAATGGTACTCACTGGATATACCCTTCCCCCCCCCGGGCCTCAGGGGAGGCGGCCTATACCCTTGGCTACAGTAATAGCACCTGCGTTCTCAGGTGATATGGGTAAGCCTGCAGGGTCTGGCAGACATCCCAGTAATAAAATATTTTTAAGGCTTAATGCATAATTATTGTTAAGCTTAGCCATATGGATAAGAATACCCTTGGGCCATAACATTATATTATCAATAATTCTTAATACGCCCCGCTATTTGGGGGTCCACTAGGTAGCCCAGTCAACCCAGCTTTGCCTGCTGTAGCACCCAATCTTCACTCTATCAGCAACACGTCCCATGAGCACAACTACAAGGACCGGCCGCTTGCGCCGATATCTGCGACGCAGCCGGATGATGAGCGACGAGAGATATCGCCGTACGAGCGAATCAAGCAATGAGTGTATTGGATGAGCCCGGCGACGAGGATGAATTCGAAAATTCATCAAGTCTCCTCCGAGACATATGATGGCGAAGACTCCGCTCGAATGGTGGTGCCGGGAAGAACAGAGGATGGAGTATCCACGCTTGCACCAGATGGCTGTTGACATACTAAGTGTTCCGGCGATGTCGGACGATCCGGAGAGGGTGTTTTCTTGCGCAAGGCGTACAATTTCCTGGGATAGAGCAAGGTTGTCGGCCGATACCATTGAAAAGCTGCAATGTTTGAGTAGCTGGGTGAAGAATGACTTAATTAGGAAAGTCTACGTGTCAGTCGGCGATGAGATTATGGACGTTTCTGGTGATGACGATGAGTTGCACCACCTTTCGGTCTTATATTCATAATTATGCTTAAGCTTAACAATGCATAACAATATTGGGGTATGGTTAAGAATAGATAAGAATAGACCAAAATTATGTATTCATTTATTACTGGGATGTCTGGGGTCTGGTTGCATTGGACATCAAAGTCTGAGATTGTGAAAGCTCGATCCCAAACTCGAAAACAAAAGAACAGAACTCATTCACCATAGCATTTTACTGGTGACTTTAGTTTGATCTCCCCTTGCTGTGCTCGTAGGGCGATCGCCAACCCCCAATGCGCCGAACAATGGACCTGTTTAGATTTCACGATGCTGGAATTTCTCGGTCCCAAGAAGAGGTAAGATATTGCAGCTAAAGCGAGGCCTCCGCTAATCTTCCTGCATTGCATGACGAACCCTGCTGGGCCCACTTGTAAGGAATGGAAGAAACGGTGTGCCGCTCCCGTCTCCCGTCGCCCAGTTTCGGGAAGGAAATGACTTGTCAATTATCATCAGGCGCCAGTACCTTGGCTTCTAAGCGGGCATTTCGTAATTTACAGGGTATGAAGTGTACCACTAACTCCGAATTCCAGATACTCGTAGCCTGCCGTGTGGCTTTTTGAACTCATGCTTGAACTAGGGCGAACTGATATAGAAGATTCGATCCACACCCCAGCTTTGACATGAATTGTGGATAATGAGATCTAGTCTAGGCCCTGTAGCTTAGTAGCCGTCCTAGTCCGAATAATGATTGATCTAGAACATCTGTGGATAGCTGAGGTCTCCATGAAACATCCTGGGCGTTTTCACCGGTCTCGTCTACCCAATGACATTGGCTGCAGTAACGAAGCCTGCGACCCTGAAGCTACCCTGTCTGATCATACGCCAGGTGCAGCATACTCTCGAGCTTCCGAATTAGAACGACACATGAGAAACAGGGGGCCCCTACAAATCTTGGTCCGTACCTACCTCTAGGACTCAGCCCCGCGCAATGACTTGATCCGAGGTGTGCTCAGTATTGCATGCATCATATAGTCGACTCATCATCCTAGTCGTGTGATAGGGCTTGATCTCCTGACAGGGATGGATGCTCGTGCCGCGGAACCTTGCCAAGCCTCCGCCGTCAACGTAGCCTTCGCCGGGTCTTCGTCTTCGTCTGTAGGTCACTGCCACGCACGTCTCGATAAATCATGGTGGCGTCATTCCACTTCAAAGTGGAAACTATCAAAAATGAGAAGTGAATTACTGGAATGCAAGAAGCTACCCTTGCCCTAGACCCAGCGAATTATGTGGGTTGACCTCCAGTTGATTTACGACCGTGCAATCAGGACGAGGCTCGAGCCACAGGCAACTCGCATATGTAATGACAACCGCATCGGGCAACAAGGTAAGCTGAGGCTTGTGGGGGTAGGGGTACTGTTCAATGGTCGAATGATGCTGTCCACAAGGCTCCCCCAAAGATGATCTAGGGGCAGTGCTAACCAAGAGCAAGTTATCTTCCAATCGATGAGTGAGGCCACCCACACCCGTGGGGACACGTCAGACCTGTTCTTACAGTACTATTGAGGCTGAATTTGAGACAAAATGCCTTCTTGCCTCGGCCAAGGTGTTTCGGGCGGGGGATCTGAGATCAGGCGCCGCACCCGGCGGGAATGATCGAGATGCCGACGGCATTATTGTCTTATTTCGCAGTGGAGATGTTAGCGAGACCCTGATTACTATGCGGCCGAAAGCTTATCGAACAATGAACCGCCCTCGATGGGCCTACGGATAAAGGGAATTCGTGTTCATATCGGTTGTTTAGCGTTGTGGTCTCCCGAGCTCCCTGATTCCCTCTCTCCAGTTTTCTCGGAAAGTTCGTACTGATTTTATCTTGTCATAGGCGAGTCCCATACTAGGAGTTTCATTGATAAGTTTGCACACACGAGACCTGTCTACCTACCTCTATTACATGTGGTGGAAGCTACTGACAATCTCGTGACACCTACCCCTCCTTCTCAGCGGTGGCCATCAGCCCCTTATTCCGAGTTTGGTTTTCTATCTTTCCAATTCTAATCAATTGGCAGTATGATATTACAACCACAGCTCTCGAATAAATCGGGGTGTGCCGTCTAACTTGCTTACGAAGATTGTGACCACCTAGACCGATCATTGATACTATCGCACACGAGCTTGAACAACCATACACCCCATCAATCATCCACGCAAATCGAATTCGTGCCGAACTCCTCGTCGTACCCGTCGTGATTGCCAACGAAGAATCTGTATTCATCCAGACATCCAACGCTCGATCCGATCGCCCCCTCTGTCTATCATGAATGTTGGAAGTGCCGAGTCAACGTCAACAAGTCTGGCGTGACATGTTATCACAGGTTCCACAACCACAACACCAAAAGCCGTTTCCCGCCGTTGTGAATCAAAGATCCCCTGAGACGTCAGACAAATTACCTTTGGCCTCGCATGAAGGTTATACCTGCTCTGCCGTCGAGATACGGTCGACATGCACCTGCTCAGGGGGATCTGGACAAAAACAAACATCGTTTGTTCAACGTTCTGATAAACATCCACAAGTGGTCGGTGTCGTGCCAAAGAACGATCCGTCTACTCAAACATGAGCCCACAATCATGATATAGAGGGGAAAGTTCCCGGCTTTGGAGGTGGATGGGACAACACCTCGTATAGCATCCCCTTGAACTCTGTTCGGTTGCAAAGATCATGCAGTTTGCACTTCTTCTCCTCCAGGCTACAGGCATTTCATGTGCCATAGATTTGGCAGTTCGTGGAGGGGGATCCACGGCTAGCCAACAGCCTGGCATTGAAACTGCTATCCAGAAAACCATCTCACCAGTCGACTGTCTCCTGACAACCAGCAAGGAAGGCCATGTATCCCCAGCCTCGGTTGTGCCATTTCCAAAAACGACTATATGCACACAGCAGTGTGTGATTCTGACACTTTCCACTTCAATCAAGTAAGGGTCCAGCATGTCTCACTTTCAGACAATTCTCTAATTGTGATTCCAGGCCGGCCGGCAGTTCGGTGTATCGCGGTAGCATACCGCCTATCTCTACGTCTTGTCTCACAACCTCTACCACCTCTACTGATTATTTTGAATCACCTACGCCTCTTCGCTCGTTGGTCTCGGGTCCAATTTCCGTTGCGACAAGGTGCCGTCTTTCGCCTCTTCCTCGACCGGTTTGACTGCGATGAGCTCGAGCAGCACCTTGATTTCGGAGCCATGTTCAACTGATGTTACCATCACGAAAACAATCGTGGAGACGTGGTGGTCCAAGGCACCGGCGACAACAACGTTGGCGCGCACTCGGTCAGTCACGATAACGACGGTGATCGTGGAAACGTATTCGACATCGACGGGAGAGAGAACGCTGCTGGCTACTCGAACGGCAACTACGACTTTCGTAAGCTTAGATACGACGTGTTTGGGGGAAAAGAACTGCTGTGCTGCCTGTCCGACGGCTCCCGCGCCAGAAGCAAGCGATCAAGGCTCTTTTACCCCTGAATCTTCGGTTACCAGCGACTTCGAGAGTCAGAGTATTGCGGTTGATTCGACAATGCCGACGACAGAGGGAGATATCACGTCAACTTCTGCTGCTGGAGCGGCTGCTGTAACTGTAGGACTTGTCGGTGCTTTGGTTGGATTTCTGGCTGTGTTGGCATGATCATTCAAGGAGGTTGAGATAAGGCGCAGATACTTGGGAAACTGAATCATGCCCCACGCCAACAGAGTTAGACTTCTCGGCAGGGTCAGCGGGAAGAGAGTAGGCTAATTTCCCACACCAGAGATTCCTTTACGTACCGTGACGTACTCGGTCTCAGTGCACCAGAGCCGCAATTGTCTCTTTCCTCACCACGGGGTCTGAACTATCGCGATCATCCTTGTAGAATGCTAGCGCAGGGAAGTACAGACCTAGTGACCGCGGAGATCCCCTTCCGGAATTCCGTGTGTTAGACATGATCCTCCGTATCGAGTATACCGTACCAATTAGTCTCGGCTGGACATTCTTTCACAAGGTTGGGCAGCCAGCTGCCGAGTCCAATCCCGTGTCCCAGGGATAGCAAAGCAATCACTACCGGTCCAAAGGCGTCTAGACACGTGGACCTTGGCCTCCGTTTCTATCTCGAGGTGCTACGCCTGACCTCGGGATGCTAGTGTACGTGGGAACCAGCTGGTAGGCCACGAAAACAGCCCCTTGTGCTGATGGTCAGGAAGGATGCCTTCCGATTGCTCGTTTGTTCGACCCACAGCAAGCAGCTTCAGTGTGTATCAGGCTCCGCGGCAAGCAAAGAAAGATCTCGCCCGCTCCGACGAGCCCGGATCCCCGAAACTGCGACATCCACAACAGATTCCTTCTCCATCCCTGAGATACAACAAGGACCAGGTTGCCAATCTCAGGCTACCATCGGGGACCATGTCTCGCATGCCGAATGCTCGTTTTGGCACTCAGCTTGGCCGCTCAGAAGGCAATCAAATGCATGGTGGCAGCTGACTTCAGGCTGGCAGAACCATATTGTTCCCACCGTCAAAGTCACTGTACAGAGAAGGAACTCGGTGTATTGATCTGCCACGCGATTGAGCCTCTAGCAAGGGATGGCCAAGCTAATGTTGCCTACTAAAGATGCCAAACACCGATACCCTGCATCCACCGTCAGCCTAATTCTTAGCCCTCCTGACTCGATGGCGTCAATTTGACAAGATGCTTTAGCCATCCATCTCCTAGCCCGATATTGGAGTGGGTGGCACACCACAAGCAGCCACACCTTCCGCCTCCGCGATGTTTGTGCTAGGGCTTTGACATCGGTACGGTTCCGCGTTTCTCTTCGTTTGAGTTCTACTGGCTTGCCTGGATTTTGGGAACTGATGGACGCGACAATAGAGACAATGGAGACGGTGGAGCCCCGTTTAGGCCATGTGTTAGCACCGATCGTCACGGGAAAAGGACTCTTGGCCCGTTGAACTCCATCGCGGCTCGCGGATGGCCCCCGGGCTCCCCGGGCTCGTGCAACAAATCCGAACAGGACATGATATTAACTAGCTCTTTATGAGGCCACACACTCTCGGCACAGACGTGGGGTGACAACCTATAACTGACTCGGGCTGACCACCCTACGACGGCCCGGCAATGTAAAGTTGCGTCGACATCAGTAATCGCGCACAGGCTTGAGCCCTGGCGCCACTCACAATATCACAGAGTGACGAGGCTGTCCGAAGGAACCTGTGATGACGTGGTTTATGTGATGCAACGGTCCCATGAATGTGCTAGCATGCATCATGTGGACCGGGCGGAAAGGAGTGCGAGGTGTTGGCGGATGCTGAAGTGTGCCTTCAGCGAGGCAACCGATGCACTTTCGGAAGCCCATTACATCAATGCATAAGTACAGCCCCGCTTTGTCAACGATTACAAGCTGAGGCTTGGTGGTGGGTGGGCCAAGATTGTTGAGGCCCCCCGGAGACTGAAACCTGGAGCCGAGCGGTGCTACAACCCTTGTGCTGCATTCCGAGGGGTGACGCGGTTTAAACGATCACTGGCAAACAGAACGGACACGGTAAACGAAGGGGCTGGTAGAGGATTTTAGGAGGAGGATCAATTTTGCCCAACATCCCAACTAATTGTAACTAAGGAGCGAGGGGGTACATGATAGATCTTAACCATAGATTCGTTCGTGAAGGCAATGGACCTTGTTAAGTAAAGACAGGTGCAAACTCAGCGAGTGCATAGTTTCAGGGAATCCCAAGCAGTTCAAAGTGCTGCCAAGGAGAATGAAACACAATTATGTAGTGAACTGGATAACCGAATGTGCTTAGAAAGTTAGGGAGGTGTTTAGAAACACCAGGCTCATTCAGAGTCGGACAGATCCGAGTCATCCTCGATCAAAAACGCGGCAGAGCCGTATTGTAGCGCTGACGGGGTAGTCGGCAACGGGAACCAGCGGGTAGATTCTGGTGGTAACCTTTCGGTTCTCCCCGTAGACCGCCTCCCAGGGAGGAAGCAGGGCGTCGGGAATAGCCCAGCCCAGTTTCTGGCTACGGAGCCAGAGTCTGACCATGTGGCGGGACGAGTTATCGTGGTCCCGGTAGTGATCTCGCCGATGAAGCAATGCCAAGTTGTTGAAGAAGAGGATGTCCCCCTTGTTCAGTGTCAGCTGCAACTCTGCTACGAGCAGCCGACTTCGAAACCTCCTGCAGAGCATAAGTCTGAGCCGGAGTCAGGGGAGGAATCTGGAGTCGACCATTTTCGGGTGCGGTCCGAGTCGATGAAGGTCGAGGCTGACCAGCAGCTTTCCGTCGTGGAACGAGAACACGGAGGTAAGGTAGTGCGTGGACTTTCGTCCAGACCCTGCGGCAAAATCCATTAGAAACGTCCTTGGGGTGGGTAACTTAGAGATTGAGATCACTTACAGCTGGACGGGCCAGTTGGGAGCCAGGAGGGTTTGACAACCTCTGGCTCGCGGTTCAGGAGGTCGTTAAACACCCACCAAGCAGAGCTCAGATAGGTGTAGCCGCCTTTGTCAGCGATGTTGCGAACTTGGAGAGAGAGGATGTCGCATCCCATGTCGGTATGGAAACGGCTACAGAGAAGATTAGCCAGGGGCAGGCTGTGCAAGGTAGTGCCGGCGTACCAGTGCCTCGTTAGTGTGGATTCCATGGCGAGCACTTGCGGGACCGTCCACTGCTTCGACTCAGTAATATGGGCTAGAGTTGTCAGATGGCTTCTGTGAAACGAGACAATGGAGGAGAGTATGGAGTGGCGCGAAGTTTGAGTTTGGGAGGCGTACATAGCATGTTACCCTTACGATCCTGGAGACCCCTTTTCTCAGCGATGTAGCTGGCGAGACCCAAGAAGATGACTACGCTGTCTTCGACAGTGTAACGGGTCACATCTAAGCCTCGAATGACGCTGAACCCACGGCGAGATGGAGAGTCTCGGTGCAGGCTCGGAGGCGGCGGGAGAGGCGGGGGAGTGGGAAGTTGTTGGGGGAAACCTCGTCTCCATCGAGCTCAAGTTCTGTGACAGTCAGCCTTCACCATTATTATTTAAGATAACTTGCTTTGGGCCCTAACTCTTGAACTCAGCGAGGGCATTGTCAATCTCGAGGACATCTTCGTGGCTCAGTCGAAGGGTGTAAGGATGGTCATCCTTGAAGTCAGCCCCTGACCAGATCAAAGGCCCGGCCAGAGTGCCGCCCGAAACCTTAACGAATCGGTCGGCTGCGATGCTAGTGTCAACACCTTGAATCGTACCGCTCTTAGGCTCGTACGGGAGAGCCATGGTTGAGTTGAGGATGGCGTTTGTCGAAGCCATGGTCGACTTCTACTTGACAATTGATGAAGAGAGTTGGTGAGAATGGAGGGGGCAGATCAAGAAGTAAGGCAAGAGAAATGGGAAATGCAGACCGAGTAGTATGGACTTTCAGAATGCCGTGGATCAGATCAACGTTCATCACTCAGGGGCGGGCAGCCTTCTGGTCGTTATATGCCATAAACTCCTCCCCCTCTCTCCCCCCCTTGGATCCAACAGCCTCACCTGCAGAGATCACTGATATGCGTGTCCCCCGCTTCGCGAGGAGATTGGGCCCAGAGGCCGAACAGAGAGGGACCTCTGTTGGTTGTTAGCTTCAATATTGGCCCCATGATGCTAGCAGGTCGTCACAGTTCCAGATGGGGATGTCGGCGTCCGCTGAAGGATGCGCAGCGTCCGGGATCCCTCTGCTGGCCGATGCGAGACGGTGGGATAGTCTCTCGAGGGGCCAACAGGACGGCCTGCGGGAATCGTGGGGTGGCAGGAGTGATTCATGCCGATGTCGACCGGCGAGGTTCGCTGAAAGACACGCAGTAGGATGTCGTGAGAGACGGATCGCAACCGGGCGACGAGGCTTGGCACTTCCCCGAGGGGGAGACTGTACCAAAGATGGGACACCCGCTCGCTGTAGTATATTTGTAACTTACAAAGTCGAATCGAAGCATCATGGCCCTTGAACGGGCTGCGTGATGATGTCCAGGAGTCCGCCCAGAGTCGTCAGACGTCTCTTTTGCACAAACCTCTCCTCACATAACTTACAGACGTCTAGAGTAGTGCTGTACAGCATCAATAGCACACAGAGGACGCGAATGCGAGGAGAGCCGCGAGTTACCAGGCTCGCAGGACGGCTCCCCCCTCGTACATCCCCGGAGCCCGGATCTTCAACCTTCAGACACCCGGGGCGCCATAACGACGAGCTAACGCGACTTGGAGACGGTCAAGAGTTACGATGCATGAGCTTTCAAGTCTAGTCCTGTCAGCTCTCTACAATCTGAAGGAAGAATCTCAAAGGCATGGGGGTCAGCCGGTCGAGATGGCTTGGTCGGTGCAAGAATAAGAATTGCAGGTCAGCCAGCACGCCTTGGCCGAGGAGGATGCGGCTGCAATGCACCCTCGACATCTCCTCCCTTCGCCCGCTGGCTTTTGGATTGGATTTCCCATGTCTTTTCCCTTCCTCCATGCTCCCACCGTTTTCGGCTCGCTCCGCTGCCCCGTGTGCTCTTCGGCACGGATGACAACGAGGAGCAGCAACCAATTCCCGCTTCTTAGACATTCCAAAGCTACCTAGCTACGGGGTACATCACTTGAGCCTCAAAAGGTGCGAACCAACAGCCGCACTAAAGCATATTTTCGCCGAGACGAGACAATAGCCGCGGACTTCTGGCCGCTCGAGGTCTAATTCGTGTATTAGTGCACATGTCTCTTCTCTCAATGATTCCGCCAGCCCCACGTCTGGCGTGTCACCGGTGGGTTGCGTGGTGGGTTGCGTGGTGGGACACTACGAGGCTCTGGCAGCGTCTGGTTTGCCTGACCGTTGCACCCAATGTCGTCGGCCAGACGTCTCCAGCGAATCAGAGCAAACAGGTCAAAGATCTGGGAGCTTTTACAGACCCGTAATAGCCCAAGCGGGCCGTGATTGGTGGCTGTTTCGGCAGGGGTTGTCAATATATCCACAATCCTGACCAGGGCGATTCTGACCAAGACACACACCTCCACGCCCACCATGTGGCTCAACAATGGATTTACTACCGGTATGTACATATCGGTTGGGGGACCCGGGCACACAAACGCATCACTTGCTGAAACAGGAATGGCCCGTATCTTGAGGCCCCCGAGATCCACGGCAGTTGTTGGGCCTCATCTTACCAAGTCCTCCTTTGTTCCTTGTACTTCGTGTTCGGACGCCGGGACGCGTCGAGCAGGCTGCACAAAAGCAATGAGCACATTACTCCGTACGCCTGTACACAACCCAATGTGCCAATGTGCTATATTATGTGCTGCACGACTGGGATTGTCCCCCTCCAGCTGACCGGGGGCTGGTACACCGAGCCTTGGGATTGGAGAGACTCGAACGCCACTATGTCTCCCTCGACTATCTCTACGAGAGACAAGTGGACAGGGCCCAGAGTCCCCAGACACGGGACGTAGGGTTACTCCGACACCTTGAGCCGCACTTTGTCCTTGTGACCTTTTGATTTCCCGTGTTTTTGTGTGCGTGTGTGCCCGAGCCTCGTCAGGCCCTTGCCCATTCCCTGGTTGCTCAACACACAATCCAGCGAGCACTGCCGACACTGACCAAATCCTTGGGCGACACGACTCGGCAGGTTTAACCGGGGCCCAGGCTTCGAATTTCGAACCGTCCTTCCGGAATGGAGGCGACTAATGACAGCTGGCGTGGATCCGCGTAAGTCAAATCCCTCGTTGATTGATCCGGCGTCCTCGTCCCCTCTCCGCTGCGGAGCTCTGCTCCCAGGCGACCACCAACAGTCCCCCCGATCTACTCCGTAGATACTTGGGGATACCTACTCCGATCATGTAACTAGTTTCAACCTGGCAGAATGATGTACAGGAGGCTCCGAAGGTGGAGATTTCTAGGCTGCCTGGCTGATGGATCGAGGCCCATGGGGGTTGAACGAGGCGTTTACGGTTTGACCGCCCGCCCTTGTCTTGAGAGGGGTGAGCAGACGAAGAGGGCTCGAAGGCATGCCGGAACAGGGTGTCATCGCTGGCATGAGGGTGCAGTGGAGGGTAACTATGATGGATGACGGATGGTTCGATGGAGGGACAGATGGAGATGGCGGGAGTGGGAATCTACGCTTGTGGGAGTTGGTGTCATTTGTTGGCCTCGGACCCTCGAGCACTGGACATTGGACACTGGACATTGGACCCTTAGACCACACGGCAGTCAGTCCTTGAACTAACAGGCTGAGTTATTAGGACACGACAAAGCACACGCCCGGATCGACGGCTGATGCAGCCTCCCGGCCTCCCCGGCTGGAGCCC
>JAGPNQ010000072.1:0-10811 GCA_020744155.1 Ilyonectria sp. MPI-CAGE-AT-0026
CTAGCTAAAAGAGTAAGAAAGATACTACTCTTTACTTTCTAATTATATAAGTTTAGAGCTCTAATTAGATTATAATATACTAAATTAATAAGCTAATAGTAATTATAAAGTTATTTAAATACTAGTAATATTACATTAAAAGATAGTAACTTCTATTAAAATTCTTAGTAATTATTATAACTTATAAAGTTTTATAAAAATACTAAGACTTAATAGAAAATAGACTAGATAGTATATCTATTTTATATTTATAATTTTATAATAAAATATAGATTTAAAAGACTAATCTAATAAATAGCCTATTAAGATAGCTTAAATTTAAGAGTAAGAGGCCTTTAAATACTAAACTACTTAACTAACTAAAATACCAGTTAGCTAAATTTAAGTATTTATATCTTAAAGAACTAACAGAACCTAAGTTAAAAGAGATAAAAAACCTATAATATAAAGAATATTAATATAAATAAATAAAACTTACCTGCCAGTTCCCTGGAAATTAAATTAGATTAGCTAAACTTAAAAGATTAGACCTGCTAGATTTAAGAGAAAATAGAATACTATCTATTAGTCTCTCTTCTTATAGCAAAGAAGGCTATATTCTATAAAAGAGTCTACTAGACCTCTATATCCTACTCTATAGTAGAGTTAATCCGGCACCTTCAGAATAAGAATCCAGAGATATAATATTAAAAGAGAGAAGACTCTATAATAATTATAGAAGAAAGCAAGCTCTAATCTCTAAGAAATAGGCTATTCTACTATAAATAATAGATATTCGTCCAGATAAGGAGTCTATAAAGTAGGTTTTACTATAGCTTTATTATAATAATCTATTTACCGGCTATTTCAGAGCTAATAGAATCCAGACTCTCCTCTAAAAATATTTCTACTAGATGGGAATTAAGGAAGATATTAAGAACTGGATATAAATATATATAATCTACTAAGAGCTATAGCTAAGAGATATTAGCCTTATAGTAAGCTTATACCCCTACTGATACCTAACTGACCCTGGTAAGAAATCTCTATAGATTTTATTATAAGACTCCTGCTAGTATAATAAGAAGAAAAAAAGTTAATATAATTCTTATAATAGTTAACTGATATACTAAGTATATAGTATTTCTTTTTATTTAGATAATAATTAATATAATAGAGTTAGTAAAATTCTTTTATAATAAAATTAAGCTTAAATATAAATTTCTAAGGGGAATTATAAGTAATAGAAAATTAATATTTATAAGTAACTTTTAATCTGAGCTTTACTATTAAAATAATATAAAAAGATACCTATTAATAGCTTTTTATTCTTAGACTGATAGCTAAATAAAAAGGATAAATTAAATATTAGAATATTACCTGAGGTATTTTATTAATAAGCAGCAGAGTAATTAGGCAGCTCTTCTATAATTAGTATAATATATATATAATAATACTAGAAATAATATAACTAAATTTACTCTATTTAAAGCCCTAATAGACTACCTCCCTAACCTAGATCTATATATTAAGGATAATATACTCAGAAGGGAGGTACCGGAGGCTAGTATAAGAGTATACTATCTTAAAGAATTATATAAAAATCTTAAGATATATTAGGAAAAAGCTATAAAAAGATAGACAGATAATTATAATAAGCAATATAAGAATATCTTTCTTATAATTAGCAGCCTAGTTAGCCTTATAATAAAAAATCTTAATATTAAAAAGAAAAAGTATAAATTAGTCTTAAAAAGAATCAGTCTATTTAGAATTATTAAGAAAATCAGATTATAAGCCTACTAATTAGCCCTTCCAGATAAATATAGCTATATTTATAATATCTTCTATATCAGTCTCCTAGAGCCCTGATATTTCAGGGACTGAGACTAATCCGAATCCCTGCTAATTCTAAATCTTAAAAAAACCAACTCTTAATAGAAGGTAGAAAAGATTAAGAATAAGTAATAGAAATAGGATATAATATATTTCCTAGTTAAATAGAAGGACTGGCTCTCTAAATATAATTAGTAGGTTATAGAGAATAATATAAAAAGAATTAGAGAATTAATTAAAAAGTATTCTAAATTAGTTATAAAATTTAAGTAAAAGTACAGGCAACTAAAAAGGAAATAGTTAGAGAGATTAGTACTAGTAAAAAAAAAAGCTATAAAAAGACTTAGATAATAGATTAATTTAAAGCTAAGATAATTAGTTAGACTAGTATTAAGATATATACTATAAAAACTATAAACTTATATAGAAAAGACTATAATAAGACTCTAAATCCCCTACTACTTAAATAGCTAGTATAAGATAGATATTATAATCTTAATTTTATACTTAGAGGGAGTTATATTAAGGGTCTTATAAGAAGATAAGTATATCTTCTAAGTCTATTATAAGATAGAGTAGACCCTCTAAGCTACTAGAGCTTTAAGATTCTTATACTAAGAATAATAAATAATAATATTATTCTTATCCTTCTTATTTATAATTTTAAAGGAAGGGGAAGGGGAAGGGGAGTTAAAAAAAGAAAGGTCTGCTATATTATCAGTAATTAATATAAAAGCAGTTAAAGCCTTTAGAAATTAGTACTAAAAAACCCAGCAGGCTAATTTAGGTAGTATCTCTATATTAATCTGCTTAAGAATATAATCTCAGTTATATTAGTAATTAAAGGCAGTACTAAGTAAAGTCTCCAGCTTATTTTAAAAGAAAGCCTTTATAGCTATCTAAGCTTTAAAACTAAGATCTAATATCAGAAGGTAAGAATACTATTAATTAACCTAATCTTAGATAATTTAAGTCTTAGTTCTCTAAGATAAAATTAGCTAGATTTAAAGGCAGATAAGGGGAATTATATATAGATTAGTAGACTCTTTTATAAGCTTTACTTATAGCTATAATAGTATAATAAGAAGTTATAAGTATTTTATAATAGTACCGAGCCTTCTAGATTAAAATCAGCTTAGATATCTGGAAAAAAAAAGGGTAATACTTATAGCAGTTATAGCTAAGATTCTCTTTAATCTATATTGCCCGGTATAGTTCTTCTCTATAATATAAAAGCTCTCTAAGAGCAGAACTGCCGCCTAAGTAATTTAATTTCAATTAACAGTTAATCGGAGGATTAAATCTAAGTTATTCTTAAGGGCTAAGAATAAGTAGGCAAACTAGTAGAAGAGGCTAAAGTTAAAGATATTACCTTCTATTATATCCAGGGCTCTAAACTAGTTAGCTATTAGATAAGTTAGTAAAAGGGAAGGGACTTATAGGTTATAAGTTATTTTAGATAAGATATAGTATTAATACTAACTTGAGGCTATATTCTTAAAAAAATAAACCACTATTTTAATATTAAATAAGATCTAAATTAAAAGGGACTTATCTAGTTATATCTTATTAAGCTGCAGGGTAGAATAAAAATAGGATATATATTAGATACTAGAAATCTCTATAAGTTTATTCTAAATTAATAAAAAGGCTATTAGGACTAGAATTAAAACCTTAAGTATAGCTTAAAGGGTTCGCCTAGATATTTAACTTAATAGAATCTTAATTTAAAGGGGTATTAAAAGTACTATTAAGAATAAAAAAAATAATATAATTAAAATTAAAATAAAAATAAAATTAAAAACTAAAAAGGGAATAGAAAAATAGTAGGTAATATAGGCCTATAAGATATTAATAATAAAAAAAAAAAAGGCAGATATAAATAAAAAAAGCTATATTTATATAGCTATTATATTCTACTATCTTAATTACTTATAAGATAATTACTCTCTAAATAAAAAATATTTAGGCTAATAAAAAATCAGGTATAATAAAAATTAGAATTAGATATCATAATTTATAAATATAACTTATTTTCCACACTACTTACTAATTATATTAGAAATAGGATTCTATCTATATTCCAATTAACTATCCGGGAGCCCTACTTTTCCCAGATAATTAAAGTCTAACTATATTAAGGTAGGTTAACTACTACGAGATATTTCAGTCCCTACTATAAGATCAATTAACCTCTTTATAAGAATACTACAGGTTAATAGGGGGGTCTTATAACAGGGGGGCCAGTTAGAGACTGGTCGCAGGTAATTCAGAATAGACAGCTGGGCTGCTAATAGATCAATAGATAATTATCTTGGGATAAAATAGCACAACCCCTCCAACTAAGAAAAAAGAAGTAAGCTTCAGTCCTGTTATCTTACGGAATATACCTTTTATCTACCTGACTATTATTATTAAATCCCTTATAAATCGTAATAGCATCTTACCTGTATTACATAATTTCCCCGCCTAGGTAAATTACAGTTTTTATAAAGTATATTTACTGTATATAATACTACTAGTAATATCTTAAGATATTATCAGTTTACAGCTAAATATAGCTAAGATTGTAATTAATTCCTTTAACATATAACTACTAAAAAAATAGATAATACTAATTAACTTTAGTAATTTTTATTACTTAACTAACCTATTTTGAGATTTTAGATATTAGTATACTAGCTAGATTCTAAAAAGCTGTAGTTAGGGGTTTTTTATTATATACTAATAAACTAATACAAAGATAGATATTATTTGGTTTTTTTTTAGCCTTAATTAATATTATCAGATAGATTAAAGCTATACAGTAATCTTAAATAGTAGGAATAAATAATAAGAGCTACACTCAGTACCAGAAGAAATAGTAGCTGAATAATAAGGTTATTACCCACTGAAAGATTAATATTATAAATAGAGAATTAATACTATTTTATTATTAAAATAACCTCTTTAATAAATTAAAGTTTATAATAACTTATAATCCCTTAGCTAGATATATATAATAAGATTAGAAATAGTAATATAACTTATTTAAAGTTAATATTATTATACTATTCTTTATCCCTCGATAAGGGAATTTAGTATTTGAATTTTACTGCATTTTTATTATATATATATTACAGTTGCCAAGGCCTAAATTTTAGGTTTCAAGCTGCTTTTTTCTTCTCTGCCGGAATCCTGTCTAACTTTTTCAACCTATAGCTATTTTAACCTTAATATATACACTGCCAATTCCCACAACCCGACCTAACGCCCCAAGATCCCACCCTAGGTGGCTAGTATCCATACCAACCTAACGCAATATAGCAGCTCCCGGAACCAGGGGTTATATTGGGCCCCGGCAATATCCTAGAAGAAGACTTAACTTTTTAGATTGGGATTATTAATATTTTTAATTAAGTTAGATAGTATATTAATTTTTATTTAAATATTAAAGATAATATTAATAATCTGATTTTATTATTTATTATGTATAATTTTATTATTAAAAAGTAAATAATATTTAAAAATAATTAATATAATTTATTAGCTACTATTTAGAAATTATAAATAGTATAATAATAATTTAAATATATTTTTTTTTAAAAATATTTTAAAAGAAAATTTAATTTTTATTTTTTTAATTTATTTTTTAAATTTTAAAAGAATTTAAAATTATATTAAATATTATTTATGTAATCTAAATATAATAAATTACTAATAGTAAAAGCTTTTTAAAGAATATTTATTATATTAAAATTAATTATAATAAAATAAATATTAAAAAAAAATTAGTTTTTTAATAATAGAAAATATTTCTTTTTTTATATTTTTATAATATAAGTAAGATACTATTATAATTTATAAGGGATTTAATAATAATAATTAGACAGATAAAGGTATATTCTATAAGATAATAGGACTAAAGCTTATTCCTCTTTTCTTAATTAGAGGGGTTATACTATTTTATCCTAAGATAATTATCTATTAATCTATTAGCAGCCCGGCTGCTTATTCTAGATTACCTATAACCAGTTTCTAACTAGCCCCCCTATTATAAAATCCCCCTATTAACCTATAGCATCCTTATAAGGAAGTTAATTAATCTTATAATAGAAACTAAAATATCTTATAGTAGTTAATCTACCTTAATATAATTAGATTTTAATTATTTAAAAAAAAATAGATCTTTTAGATAGTTAATTAGAATATAGATAGGATTATATTTCTAATATAATTAGTAAGTAGTATAAAAAATAAGTTATATTTATAAATTATAATATCTAATTTTAATTTTTATTATATTTAATTTCTTATTAGTTTAAATATTTTTTATTTAGAAAGTAATTATCTTATAAGTAATTAAGGTAGTAAGATATAATAGCTATATAAATATAGCCTTTTCTACTTATATCTGTCTCTCTTTTTTTATTATTATTAATATCTTATAGGCCTATATTACCTACTATTTTTTCTATTTTTCTTTTAATTTTTAATTTTAATTTTATTTTAATCTTAATTATATTATTTTTCTTATTCTTAATAGTACTCTTAATATTCCTCTAAATTAAGGCTCTATTAGATTAGATATCTAAGTAAATTCCTTAAGCTATATTTAAGATTTTAATTCTAGCCCTAATAGTTTTTTTATTAATCTGGAATAAACTTATAGAGGTTTCTAATATTTAGTATATACCCTGCTTTTATTCTATTTTACAGCTTAATAAGATATAACTGGATAAGTCTCTTTAAATTCAGGCCTTACTTAATATTAAGATAGTAATTTATTTTTTTAAGAATATAGCCTTAAGTTAATATTAATATTATATCTTATTTAGGATAACCTATAATCTATAAATCTCTTTTTTTTACTAACTTATCTAATAGCTAACTAATTTAGAGCTCTGGATATAATAGAAGGTAATATCTTTAATTTTAGCCTTTTTTACTAGTTTGCTTACTTATTCTTAGCTTTTAAGGATAACTTAAGCTTAATCTTTTAATTAACTATTAATTAAAATTAAGTTATTTAGGTAGTAGTTTTACTTTTAAAGAGTTTTTATATTATAAAGAAAAATTATATTAGGTAATATAGATTAAAAAGAATCTTAGCTATAATTACTATAAGTATTATTTTTTTTCTTTTTAAGTATCTAAGTTAATTTTAATCTAGAAGGCTTAATATTATTATAAAATACTTATAACTTTTTATTATATTACTATAGCTATAAGTAAAGCTTATAAAAGAGTCTACTAATTTATATATAATTCCCCTTATTTATCTTTAAGTCTAGCTAATTTTATCTTAGAAAATTAAAATCTAGGTTATTTAAAATTAAGTTAATTAATAGTATTTTTATCTTCTAATATTAGATTTTAATTTTAGAGCTTAAATAGCTATAAAAGCTTTTTTTTAAAATAAGCTAGAGATTCTACTTAATATTACTTTTAATTACTAATATAACTGAGATTAGATTCTTAAGTAGGTTAATATAAAGATACTACCTAAACTGGCCTGCTAGGTTTCTTAGTATCAGTTTCTAAAAGTTTTAACTGCTTCTATATTAATTACTAATAATATAGTAGATTTCTTTTTTTAATTTCTTTTTTTTTTTTTCTAAGATTATAGATAAGAAAGATAAGAATAATATTATTATTTATTATTTCTAGTATAAGAATCTTAAAATTCTAATAGCTTAGGAGATTTACTCTATTTTATAATAGACTTAAAAGATATACTTATCTTTTTATAAGACTCTTAATATAACTCCCTCTAAGTATAAGATTAAGGCTATAATATCTATCTTATACTAGCTATTTAAGTAGTAGGGGATTTGGAGTCTTATTATAATCTTTTCTATATAAGTTTATAATTTTTATAATATATATCTTAGTACTAGTCTAATTAACTATCTTAACTTTAAATTAATTTATTATCTAAGTTTTTATAGTCTTTTTCTTTTTACTAATACTAACTTTTTTAACTATTTCCTTTTTAGTTACTTATACTTTTACTTAAATTTTATAACTAATTTAGAATACTTTTTAATTAACTCTCTAGCTTTTTTTATATTATCTTCTATAACCTACTAGTTATACTTAGAGGGCTAGTTTTTCTATTTAACTAGGAAATATATTATATCCTATTTCTATTACTTATTTTTAATTTTTTCTATCTTCTACTCAGAGTTAGTTTTTTTAAGATTTGAAATTAGCAGGAGTTTAAGTTAGTCTTGGTTTTTAAGATACCAGAACTCCAGGAGACTAATATAGAAGATATTATAAATATAGCTATATTTATCTAAAAGAGCTAATTAGTAGGCTTATAATCTGATTTTCTTAATAATTTTAAATAGACTGATTTTTTTTAAAATTAATTTATATTCTTTCTTTTTAATATTAAGATTTTTTATTATAAGACTAATTAGGCTGCTAATTATAAGAGAGATATCCTTATATTACTTATTATAATTATCTATTTATTTCTTTATAGCTTTTTTCTAATATATCTTAAGATTTTTATATAGTTTCTTAAGATAGTATATTCTTATACTAGCCTCTAATACCCCCCTTCTAAGAGTATTATTCTTGATATATAAGTCTAGATTAAGAAGGTAGTCTATTAGAGCTTTAAATAGAGTAAATCTAGTTATATTATTTCTAGTATTATTATATATATATTATACTAATTATAAGAGAGCTGCCTAATTATTTTGCTACTTATTAATAAAATATCTTAGGTAATATTATAATATTTAATCTATTCTTTCTATTTAGCTATTAATCTAAGGGTAAAAGGCTATTAATAGGTATTTTTTTATATTACTCTAATAATAAAACTCAGATTAGAAGTTACTTATAAATATTAATTTTCTATTACTTATAATTCCCCTTAGAGATTTATATCTAAGCTTAATCTTATTATAAAAAAATTCTACTAATTCTATTATATTAATTATTATTTAAATAGAAAGGAATATTATATACTTAGTATGTGGAATAGTTATATATTTTCTTCTTCTAACTTAAATACCTATTTATAGATAGATCTAGAAGGGTACAGTAATTTTCAAACAGTAATTTCTATTAATTCTTAGGTTATGGTTTAGTAGGAAAATAAGCTTAAGGCTGCCTATAAAAACCTCCTTCCCGATTTATTCAGTAGCTATAACAGTAAATTTTCTCACACTTCAGTATAAATCAAACAGTATTTTTCCAGCAGCGCTGTATTCTAATTAGCTGTATACAGACCATACCAGCCAATTGCCTCTTTTAACGAGGAGGCCTCGGGTTCAGCTTCTTAGAGCTTCAATTTTAAAGGGTGCTAAAGCCTTTAAAATCTTAGCCCTAGTTACTGTGCCTCCAGCCGGGTTCGAACTGACAGCCTCTCTGAGGGAGGTCCCAGGTGTTTAACTGCTACACTATGGGGGTCTATATACTTAGTATATTAATTAACTATTATAAGAATTATATTAATTTTTTTTTCTTCTTATTATACTAATAGAAGTTCTATAATAAAGTTTATAAAGATCTCTTATTAGAGTTAGTTAGATATTAATAAAGGTATAAGCTTACTATAAGACTAATATCTCTTAGCTATAGCTTCTTAGCAGACTATATATATCTGCATCTAGTTCTTAATATCTTTCTTAATTTCTACTTAGTAGAAATATCTTTAAAGAAGAATCTGGGTTTTATTAGCTTTAAAATAGCTAATAAATAGATTATTATAATAAAGCTGTAATAAAACCTACTTTATAAATTTCTTATTTAGAATAAATATTTATTATTTATAGTAGAGTAGTTTATTTCTTAGAGATTAGGGCTTACTCTTTTTATAATTATTATAGAATCTCCCCTCTTTTAATATTATATTTTTAGGTTTTTATTTTAAAGATATTAGATTAATTTTACTATAGAGTGGGATATAGAGGTCTAGTAAATCTCTTTATAGAATATAGCTTTTTTTACTATAAAAAAAAGATTAATAGATAGTATTCTATTTTTTCTTAGATTTAGTAGATTTAATCTTTTAAGTTTAGTTAATTTAATTTAATTTCTAAAAGACTGGTAGGTAAGTTTTATTTATTTATATTAATACTTTTTATATTATAGGTTTCTTATTTCTCTTAATTTAGATTTTTTTAGTTTTTTAAGATATAAATTATTTTAAATTTAGCTAATTGGTATTCTAATTAGTTAAGTAGTTTAATATTTAGAGGCTTTTTATTTTTAAATTTAGGCTATTTTAATAGGCTATTTACTAGATTAGTCTTTCTAGGTTTATACTTTATTATAAAGTTATAGAGTATAAGATAGATATATTATTTAGCCTGCTTTTTATTAAGTCTTAGTATTTTTATAAAATTTTATAAGTTATAATAATTACTAAGAATTTTAATAGAAATTACTACCTTTTTAAGATAGTATTACTAGTATTTAAATAACTTTATAATTACTATTAGCTTATAATTTAGTATATTATATTCTAATTTAGGGCTCTTAAATTTATATAATTAGAAAATAAAGGGGTAGTATTTCTCTTACTTTTCTAACTGGGATATAATTCTAGCTATTATAAATCTAGAGGTATTAGTCTCTAAGTAAATAAAAAGAGATAGATTATAGTATCTTAGGAGTAATATCTTTTAAAATACTTAGATAAGCTAGTAAAATACTCCTCTTTTAGCCTTATCTAGTAAAATATATTCTAATTTCTTTCTATTTATACTTTTCTTTAGTATATTACTTAGTAGTATAATAATAGCTAAATATCTATAGATAAACCTATAATAAAAGTTATAAAATCCTAAAAATATCTAAATCTTATAATAGAATTTAGATTCTTTTTACTTAGCTATTATATAGACTTATTTAGAGTCTATTAATATTTTCTTATTTAAGAATATAAACTCTAGGAATTTAACTTATTACTAGTAAATATATATTTAGTAGGCTTTATAAATAACTTAGTTTTTTTAAAGTAATTAAATATCTATTAGATATATTTTATATAA
>JAGPNQ010000073.1:0-10113 GCA_020744155.1 Ilyonectria sp. MPI-CAGE-AT-0026
TTTAAATAGATATCTTCTTATAAATCTATAAGTAGATTTAGATATTAATAATAATCTCTTTTTATTTTATTACTTAAAAGAAAAGTAGTAAGTTACTAGCCCCTTTTAGATAGTTTACTTTTATAAATAATCTCTGGATTTTTTATAGAAATTCTTTATAGTTTATTAAGAAAATTATCAGCTAGTAGGCTAGAAGAGGGGGTATAATAGCCCTATTAAAGCTCTCTAAATTTAGAGACTTTTATTTTATAATTACCTTTAGGCCTAATCTCTTTATTAATCTCTAGCTAATTAGAAGTACTTATATATATATATCTATATTTATACTAACTTTTTTCTTATTAAGTATTCAGATTATAAGTACTTATTCTTAGATAATTCTATTAATTAGTATTAGCTTTATTTTTAGTAAAGAAACTTTTATTTTAAATTTCTTATTTACTTATTTTTTAAAAAATCCAGTTTTTTTACTTTTACTATTACAGGCTATATTATTACTATTTTATAATAGTAGTATTTTAAGAGTTTTATTCTTCTATTAGACTTTAGATACTAACCTGCTATATACTCAGTTTATTAGTAATTATAATATCTAATTCTATTAAAATTCTCTTTTAAAGCTTACTTATTAGGTATCTAAATTCCAGTCTCTTTAAAGAAATCTAACTAATACTCCTACTCTCTAGCTAGAATCTATTAGTAGCCTCTGCTTTTAAATAGGGGTTTTCTATTTTTATTTACTTTATATAAAAAATTCAATTTTAGAGTTTTAAATCTTCTTTTCTAGAAATAGTTTAAGTTATTTTTTTTAGCTTTATAAAAAGTTATAATTACTAAAGTATTACTATAGTTAGTAGGCTTCTTAAGCTAGTTTTTATACTTAAAGAATATCTATTTTTATTTTATAAATTTCTTTTTTTACTTATAACTATAGCTTAAAGTAGTATTAGTATATTAGAATTAGGTTATTTTCTATATATATAATATTTAAAGCTATATAAATTACCCTTTAAATATTAAAGTAATTTATTAGAGATTACTTAAAGAGTTATTTAAGCTTTATTAAATTATTTTATAGCTTAATCTTTTTCTATTTAGAGTTAATATACTATTTCTATAAAAAAATAGTAAAGTTTTCTTATTTTAAATTTATTAAGCTTTTAGTATATACTTATTATTAAGTTTATAAAAAAGTATAAAGTTTTATATTTAACTAATTAATCTTCTAATAATCTTTAGCTATAATCTTTATATTATTAGCTTCTTATATTATATAAATCTAATTATCTATTTTTATACTAGTTATATCTTTTTATAGAGTTATATATATATATTAAAAGAGTCTTTTATATTTTTTTAGAAATTTTAATTCTAAGAATTTTACTATTTATTTAATTAAATAAATCTGGAATATACAGTTCTTCTATTTCTAAGCTTTAAAGTATTTCTCTACTATAGCTTACTAAGTAATTATAATTAATAAAAGAGTTTAAATTAGTATAGAATCTTAATTAGATTTAAATACTTATTTAATATCTAATAAATACTTCTATAAGCCTAATTTATATAACTGGATATTATAAGACTCTAGATATTTTAATTTAAATAATTTACTTCTAGTTCTGCTATATATAGTCAGATCCGGTACTGTAATAATTAGTATATTAAGTTAATATTTATAAATAAGTTTATTTAACTTATTATCAGCTTTAGATTAAAGTTTATCTCTTCTTTCTATATTAAATAATTTAGGGTTTTTATATATTACAGTAAGTAGCCAGTTTTTACTTATAGCCTAGCTACCTCAGCTAATAGCTTTTTATATATTTTATATCTTATATAATATACTAGTAACTTAGTAGGGTATAGAAGTAAATAAATTATAAGAGTTAGCTTTATTAAAATAGTATATTAAAATCCTAAGATAGAGTATACTATATTATAAAGTATTTATTTATTAAGTATAATACCAGTATTTAATAAATAGGCTATAGGCTTCTAAATTAGGTAATTTTATCCTAGAGTAAAATACTATATCTGCCTCTATAATCTTATTTTTATAAGTATATAATATAAATATATATTAGTATATATACTATTATAAGTATAATTATTAAATAAATAGTATATAGTAAAAATTAATATAATAAAATAGATAAATAGATATTAATATAATAAACTAATAATAAAAAGGCTATAATTTATATAAGTAAATAGATTAGTATTAAAAACTTTATTTATATACTTTATAATTAAATTATAAAAGCTTAAAAGGTATTAAATAAGCTATTTAAAGCGGTATAGTAAATTTATTTAGAATCTATAAAAGAAAAAAGAAAAATATAAGCTAGATAACTATTTAAAATTTCTTTAAGAAAAAAACCTTCTAAGTCTCTTACTATATTATCTAGAATATTTAAATAATAACTAAAAGATTATATTAATTATATTTAAATATAATCTATTTCTTAATAAAAATAAAGCTAATTTATAAATAAGCCAGGCTGCTAGTATTAATATTATATTTATTAGAATAAAGCTAGATATCTTATATAACCTGGCTAATAATATTAAAAATACTAATAATAATAAAAGCTAAAGATTCCTTATAAAAATCAGCTGGAATAAATATAACCCCTGGTTTTAGAAGTTATTATACTATATTAGGCTGGTATAAATACTAGCTACTTAGAGTGCTAACGTGTATAATAGGCAAGCGTGCAGTCGGGGCAAGCGCGCACTTTTCCCCCCAACTACCTAATCGCATCTCTCAATTTAATTCTCTCAACCACAAATCATATCATCGCCAATTAATAAAGCAGATATCAATCTTGCCCTTTAAGCCCTTAAGAATAACCCTCAATTAACTCCCTATCGCGCTTCAAAGATCTACAATGTCTCCTGCTGCACCCTAGAATGCCGACGCGACGGCATCCCTGCGCGACGCGATCTTATGCCCAATTCGCGGAAGCTCTCTAATTTAGAGGAATAGACTCTTGTTAAGTATATTCTTAACCTAGATTCCTAAGGATTTCCCCTGCGGCTTTATAATATTGAAGAAATGGCAAACTGACTGCTAGCTGATTGTAATATGTTACTAGTTGGTAAGTGCTGGGCTTCTACTTTTATTAAGTAATAACCAGAGCTTAAGATATATTTTAATTGTAAATATGACTATTAGAGAGCTAAATATAAAGATCTGACTATTATTTATAAGTAGTTTATACTTATAGAGTATATAATTACAAAGTATAGTATTACTAATACTGATATCTATAACTTTAATAAGACTGGCTTTATAATAGGTATTATTACAAGTAGAATAGTTATTATAGGTACAGAGAGGCGTAAAAGATTAAAGTCAGTCCAGCCTGGAAACTGGGAATGGGTTATAGTTATTCAGGCTATTAATATAGAAGGGTGGGCAATCTAGCTATTTATTATAGTTACAGGCTAATATTACCTCTCTAACTGGTATTAAGAAAGTAATCTCCCGGGTAATTAGGCTATTACTATAACTAATAATAGCTAGACTGATAATAAGATGGGTCTTAAGTAGCTTAAGTACTTTAACTAATATATAAAAACCCAATTAAAAGGTTGCTATTATCTTCTGATCCTTAATAGGCATAAAAGCCACTACTCGGCTGATTTTATTATATATTGCGAGGAGAATAATATCGTCCCGCTTTATATGCCGCCTCATTTATCTCACCTACTCCAGCCCCTCGATGTTGGTTGCTTTGGGCTGCTTAAAACGGCCTACAGTCGGTAAATCGAGCATCTAATTAGATACTCGATAACTTACATTTCAAAGACTGAGTTCCTTTTAGCCTTCTATACTACCTTTCAAGCTGCAATAACAGAAAGTAATATTCAGGGAGGGTTTAAAGAAGCAGGACTTATTCCTCTAGATACAGAAAATATACTTTTAAAGCTTAATATATGCCTACAGACTCCAACACCTATTAAGAAGGAGGCTCACCTTCCTAACCTTTAGGCCTCGAAGATACCAAAGATAGTTCTTAAGACTAGCTCTCAGTCTGAATATCTAAAAAGACAAATCAGAAGGTATCAGAGCAGCTCTCTAACTTCTATTTTTAAAGCTATTAAGTTATTTTCTAAGGAAATAAAGGTAATTATATATAAGATAGCTTTAATAAAGTCTGAGATCCAGATTCTTTAACAGGTAAATAAGACCCTTAGTAGGCGCCGGAGAATAAAGAAAATATACCTGCGCAATAGAGAAAAGATAACTCTAGATAAGAGAAAGGAAGCAGCCAATCAGAAGGATATTAATATACAGCTAGCAGCTGAATTATCGAGAAATTATAGTTAAAGAAGGGCAGCGCAACTGAAGGAAAGGTATTGTGGAATATACAGTATAACTGGTTATAATATAAGAATATATCAGATTGTTATTAAAATATCTGAGGAAGAGGATAGCAATTAGTTTTAATTAATTAGATGTGTTATTGTGTTTTTATTATATGTTTTTTATTTATGCTTGTGGGAAAAGTGCGCGCTCGCCCCGACTGCGCGCTTGCCTATTATATACGTTAGTTAAAGAGGGAATTTAAATAACTTAGGTTATTATAGGTATTAGGAATCTTAGGGTATTTTAAAGGTTAGGTTATAGAAATTAGCAGTATATATATTAAGATTAAAATAGGTTAAAAAAGTTAAATAGAATTTTAATAAAGAAGAAAAAAGCAGCTTAAAATTTAAAATTTAAGCTTTAGTAATTATAATATATATATAATAAAAATATAGTAAAATTTAAATACTAGATTCTCTTATTAAGGGAATTATAGTATATATATTATAGTTAATTCCAGCTAAGTAGGTATTATAATATAAATATAAGCTTACTAAGCTATATAATAAGCAGTTAGAATATTTATAAAAAGATAGTAGCTTATAAGTATAAAATACTAAATAGCTTAGTAAAAGGCTTATATAAGTAATATAAGTTAATATAAAAGTTAGAATTAAAATAAAGTAATATTAAATAGTTACTATTAAAATAAAATAATAAATTTAAAAGCTGATAATAAAGTAATTAAAGAGTTAAATAGAAAATAATAATAATAATAATAATAATAATAATAATAATAATAATAATAATAATAATAATAATAAAGTAGCTATAGCTTTCTTTACTAGCCTTTTTATCTACTATATATTCTAGTATTATAAATATTCTAGCTTTTTAATAATTAACTAAAAGCTTTATAAAATATACTATAGCTAGCTTTATATAGCTAGTAATAGGCAGGCTTATACTAGCTTTTAATATTAGATTTTTATTTAAATCTTCTTTATATAGCTAGTTAAATAGGCTTATTTTCTTATTAATTTAGCTATTATTATAGCTATCTCTAGCTTTTTATATTAAAACTTAAGCTAGTATAATAGCTGGATTATAAGCTTAAATTTAGAAATAGAAATTAAAGCTAGCTCTAACTTCTAATTTACAGTTATTAAGTATAATTTAGTTTTTTTAGCCTTACTTAATATTATTAGATAGATTAAAGCTATATAGTAATCTTAAATAGTAAAAATAAATAATAAGAGCTATACCCAGCACCAGAAGAAATAGTAGCTGAATAATAAGATTATTATATACCAGTCTCTGCTTAAAGCTTCTATTTAACCCCTCTAACCTTAACTCTACTATCTGTAGATAATAAAGTTAGTTAATAACCCTATTATCTACAGTTAATAATATTACTATCTGCAGTTAATAATATTACTATCTATAGTTAATAATCTTAAAATAGTAATCTTATTTTAAGTAATAAAATATAAAAAAAGCTAATATCTTCTATTATTAAAAAACTAACTTCCCTTCTAATATTTATTCTATTATAACTAATTTTAATATAATAAATATTCTTTAAAGAGCTCTTACTACCAGTAACCTATTATATCTAGGTTATATAAATAATATCTAATATAATCTTAGATTCTCTTAGAATTTAAAAAATAAATTAGAAAAATAAAAGCTAAATTTCCTCTTAAACTTCCTTAAGAAAGAAAATCTATTTAAGCTATTACTATACTATCTATAACTTTTAAATAGCAGCTAATAGGTTATATTAGCTATTTTTAGATATTATTTACTTCTTAATAATAGGACTAGGGATAATAAGTAATAAAATCAGGTTATTAATATTATCTCTGATATTCAAATAGAAATTAGCACGCTATCTAACTTAACTAAAAATATTAACAATCCCGACCTAAAGGGTTAAGTCTTCCTCTAGGATATTGCCGGGGCCTAATACGACCTCTAGTTCCGGAAGCTACTGTATTGCGTTGGGTTGGTACGGGTGCTAGCCACCTAGGGTGCTGGCTAGAGGGGGGATTCGAATAACTTGGGTTATTATAGGTATTAGGGATCTTAGGGCGTTTCACAGGTCGGGTTGTAGGAATTAGCGGTATATATATCAAGGTTAAAATGTGTTAATATTCTTTAAATATATAAATAGATATTTAATTCTATATAATATACTATAACTCTTTTATTATAATAGCTTTAAAAGCTAAAAAGAGAGTTATTAAAATCAGGAAAAAATATCCTCTTATAATATAAAAAACAGTATTATTAATACTATTTATACTGTTTTAGTCGGATTAATATTAGCCTGATAATTAGAAATCAAAGATTGATTTGAAATTAACTTGCTTTAAAATCAACTTGATTTTAAAGCTATATATCTCGGCATATAGGATACAATAGGGAACAATTTCAATACCATCTGAAAGCTGATTTTTTAAGCTATCTAATGGTATATTTATTGTTTATCTACAATAGCTAAATTCTGAGAAATTGTCTATAAAAAGCCAGAGACCTTCAAGCTAATTCAGATTTATCTTAATATACTATCTAAGACTAATATACACTAATATACACTATATTACACTATCTTATACTATCTACCTTTTATCTCTATATACCTCTTAACCTTATATCCTTTATTAGGATATCCCTTTTATTATAATATTACTTTATTTCACTACTCAATAACCTCCAGCAAAATAGCTACAGCTTATTGAAAAAGTTAGATAGGATTCCGGTAGAAAAGAAAAAAGCAGCTTGAAATCTAAAACTTGGGCCTTAGTAACTATAATATATATGCAATGAAAATACAGTAAAATTCAAATACTAGGTTCTCTTATTAAGGGAATAATTTTAAATATATATATTAAATATCTAGCTAATTAAGATAATTATAAATATATATAGTATTCTATACTTTTATAATAATAATTATTCTATTAGTATAATCTTATATATTCTAACTTCTTATTTTTAACTGCAGTTTTTAAAGAGTTCTAATAGCTATATTTAAAGCTATATTAAAAGCTATATTTAAAGCTATATTCTAATAGGTATATTAAAGGTATTTAATAATAAAAAGTCTTATTATAAATTAATAAAATCTAGCTAATAATAATAATTTTAAATATATATACTAAAGTATAGCTAATTAAGAAGATTATAAATATATATAGTATTTATCGCTCTCTAATAACTATTATTCTATTAGTATAAAAACCTTATATACTTTAATTTTTTATTTCTAATTTCTTATTACTAATTATAATTTATAAAAGTCTATTATTAAACTAAATAATAATGTAAAAAAAATAAAAAAAAGTAAAAAGAAAAGCTATATTATAGTATATAATAACTAATAATATAATAAAATAAAAAAAGATTAATAAATAAAGCAGTAATAATAATAATATTATAAGATTAATACCTTTTAACTTACTTAAATTAAATAACTATTTACTATAACTATACTATTTTATAAAAGTAATAATAGGCAGATAAGCACTTTTAGTAATAGAAAAAGCTGCTAAAAATATATAAAAAGCTAACTATTTTTAAAAGTATTACTAATAACTATATATAAAGCCTATTCTATAATATAATAAAGAAACTACTATTAATTTACTAGGTTTTAAAAGAGCTAGATATTATAATTTATAATTAAATAATAATATAAACTTATATTAATTAAAAATAATAACTTACCTATATTAATTAATAATAATAACTTACTATAACTAGTTAATAACTTATTATAACTAGTTAATAACTTATTATAACTAGTTAATAACTTATTATAACTAGTTAATAACTTATTATAATTAATTAATACTAATAATAACTTATCTAAATTAATTAATAATAATAACTTACTTTTTATATTATAAAATATAAAATATCTTATTAAAGTATTTCTATTTCTATTTCTACTCTTTCTTAAATTATAAAATATAAAATATCTAAATAGAATATTTCTATTACCTACTAAATTACCTAAGAATATATATAACTTCTCTCTCTTTAAATATATAACTATAAAATATCTAAATATATTACCCCTCTTTTTTATAAAATTAGAAAATACTAAATATCTTAATATAGTATCTCTTTCTACCCCAGTATTATAAATATCTATATAATCTAATAAAAAGCCTATTTAGTATAAATCTAAACTATATCTATAATATTAAATATCAAGAAATTAACTATACCTTATATTATTTCTTTACTACTACTAATTTAAATTAAAATTAAAATTTATTATACTACTAGAGTTTATATAAAATAGTTTTTATATAAAATATCTTCTTCTCTAATTTTCTAAACTTATTTTATACTTATATATATTATTTCTAACTTCTATTTCTATTTCTATTTATAGTCTTTTAAATATTTTAAATCTTACTACTTTAAACTCTATTCCTCTAAATATCTTAACTTTAGATTTTATAACTTTACTAGCTAATTTAACTCTACTAGCTAACTTAACTTTATTATTTATTATCTAACTTTAATATATCTTATTAATAGTTATAATAGAATATATTAATATCTTATAGTAGTAGGAAACTGCAGGTAAAAGCCAGTTTTAATATAAGTAGATTAAAATATACTTTAAGCTTTTAGAGAATTTTTTTTAATTGTTTTAATAATTATATACCTCTCTAACTAATATAATATTATATACTTACTAAATATAAGCTAGAATTATATATAGCTCTATATAGATATACCTGAACTTATAGTATAAAAATAAATATACTATATTTAATAAAACCTTTTACTACTTAAAAATATCTTTAATAAGAGTAATAAGCCTGCTTATACTATATTTTCCTAATAAACTAGCTTTTTCTTAAATTAAGCTATAAAATTACTCTTTTTAATAAAATACAGGCCAGCCTTTTATATAAGTTTATTACAGTCTTATACCAGTAAAATATTAATAATATATAACTTAGAGCTATAAGCCTCTTAACTATTTATACCTCTAATATATTCCAGCTATTTATTTTACTTTCTTATAATATTAATATAATTACTAACTAGATTATATAGCTTTATAATCTTAAGCTTGCTAATATACAGTATATTTCTATTAAATTCTTTATTAGTAGCAGTATATAATTTTCTATTCTTATCTTTTTTTCTATATATAAATCTGGAGGAAATAATAGCTTTATATAATAGCCTCTTATTAAAGTACTAAAGTAACTTCTATAATAAGATTATTATCCCAGCTATTTATAAGATTATCTTAAGCCTAGTATAATAGAAAATCCCTTTAACTTTTACTATTATATATACTAAGTTATACTCCTTTTAAAAGAGGCTAGAAATAAGCTAATAAAATATAAGAAATAGAAGCCAGGCTTTATACCTAGCTTATATACTACTAAATAAAAACCTATTATACTTCTAGACTGCTATTATAGCTAGGGCGGATACTATACAGATATTTATAGCTAGAAGGCAGATAGTAGCCTACTTCTACAGCTTATAGCTGCTATTCCAGGCTTATAACTTAAAGAATATACTATTAGGCTGTAGCTTTATAGATATACTATTATAGCTTTATAATAATATACTAGCCTTTTTTAACTTTAAGCAGCTAGAGCTGTACTTATACTAAATAAATATAGAAATGTAAAATTATAAATAAATTAAAGTTAGAGTTAGTATTAAGCTACTCTCTTTTTAATAGTAATAGCTAGTATAGATAGTAATCTGTAATATTATAGAGAAGTAAAAATAAATAATATTTTTAT